>JACEFZ010018947.1:0-22705 GCA_014155875.1 Cepaea nemoralis | reverse complement strand
TCCTCTATTGGTCTCCTACGGGCTCCAATATTGGAATACCCATTTTGTCATGGAAACGCAGGCAGTACAGTTCCAGATCTTTCTCACGGGCATCTTCCTTCAGCTCAACCCTGTAGATAAACATGATAAAAATTAATGCCACATAAAACACTGCCACAGGTGTGTGATGCACTAAAAGATTCACATTTATTTGCTCAATGACTCTGAAATAGAGCGATCATTTCCTTTACTTGCCAATTTATCCATGATTGTGTATTACAGAAATTGTGATTCTGGTTTTGAAGCAGCTACAAGTATTACTTAGTTAAAACTTTCCTCTTTATTCTTCTTATTTTGTTCACTTGAAATTAATAGTCTATATCTGCAGTCTCTTGTATAAATTTCAATGTCTTTTTTAGTTCACTCAATGGTTAAAAACGTTTACCTTCCACTGTTGTTTCTCTAGGCCAGAAGGTATGCCTAGATATGTAATTTTGGGGCAGTCTTTGAGAATGTGATCTGCTGTCCGTGGCGCCAATCCACATGTGCACATGGCTGATTCGCCAATTGTGAAATTTTGTATACACGTGGTTGCATAAACAATCGTGTCCTGTTGTGAGGCATAGAATAATGATTTATTCTGGCCTGCCCATAAAATGGTAATCACCTTGTCCTGGTTTTGGTAAACTCTTTCTAACCTAGATGGTTGTTACTGTAATTCATGTACCAAGGAAAGCACCAATCCTTTTTGTCAATATCGACATCACAGCACTCGGGGCATTCCCATAAGTGCTCCGTCCCAATCCTCAGCAGCCAGCGAAGAGTTCCAACACTAATAGTACCAGTAGCAATCTGATTATATGTCCGTCTCGCCTTTCCTTTGAGCGTTGAGTGTCGGCCAGCTCCCTTCGTCACTCCTCGTTGTCTCATTCTTGCCAGACCATGGTAATCCATTTGCTCCTCCGAGGTGTGCACGTGCTCCCACAAGGCCGCAACCACGTCTGCCTTGTCATGTATAAAAATACATGTGAAATGTGAAGTAACCACAGGCTATACTCATTGACTTGGTAGAACATGAGTGAAGAACCGGAACTGCTTGACTGCATTCAGTGTTCAACATGTGATGGCTTGCTTGGTAAAGAATTAGTTTTCTGGCATGGTATATTATAGCGAACACTTCAATGTAATAATTAGGAAATCAATTGACAACATAAATCAATAGTCAAAATCAATAGACAACATAAACCTTTTGAGGCTCCTAAGAGAGTTCATAAATAAACACACACATAGCATTGTTTGGCGCTTATAGAAGTGAGAAGAAGGAAGTAGAGACTAACAACGCACTAGACAACATAAACATTGAAAGTTATAGTTATCGACTGGGATTCGAACCTGTCACCTCCAAATGACGACAGTGCCTCGCTGCAGGAACAAGTATACTTCAACACATGACCAACTAGACACCCTAGGGTTCTCTAGTCTCTACTTCCTTCCTCTTACTTCTATGAGCTCCAAACAATACTATGTATGTTTATTTATTAAGTGTAATCATTAGGTGCCGGTCTCCATGACAAAGGGCTTACAGATGCGATTCGTAAGCCAGCTTACCCACATTCAAAACACTGCGATGAGAGATTTGGCAGCAGACCGCATTGCGCTGGGTTTTAACGAGTTGATATGGAAGCCGGTCGTTCAAAAAGCAATGGCAAACTACTGAACGTAAAACTTGCCAAGACATCAACAACAGCAGTAAAATGCTGGTGTTGACAGCAATGTCCTGTAACAAGAATATGCAAAACAAAAAAAAAAATCATTAGGAGGTAGACTGATAATGTCAATGATAAGGGAAGATATGATAATGGTAATGATAAGGGACCGACACCTTTGCTCGCTGTTTGATAAGAAAGGGTCAGTTATCACTCTGAGTATTGATGGAAATTGATGGAAAAGATCTTAGACTTGTAAAAAACATATATTGGAAACAACAAGCTGCCATAAGAGTTGATAATGAAGTAAGCCAATATCAACCTATTAAGAGAGGTGTAAGACAGGGATGTTTAATGTCTCCAGATGTTTTCCCTGTACAGTGAACATATTTTCAGAAATATTGAAGATATGGAAGGAATCAACATTGGGGGACAATGCATCAATAACATTAGATATGCAGATGATACAGTCTTGATTGCAGACAATGAACAGGACCTGCAAAATTTAGTAGATGCGATTGTTACACACAGTGAACAACGAGGGTTAGAATTAAATTGTAAAAAGACACAGATTATGGTCGTCACTAGGAAGAACGAAATACCACAATGTAATATACAAGTAAATGGGAATATTCTTCAACAAGTGAATAGGTACAATTATCTCGGAACAGTAATAACATCTGATGGAAGATGCCTTGAAGAGATTAGAACAAGAATCGCCATAGCAAAAGTAGCCTTTAGCAAGATGAAAAACATACCTACCAATAAAAAGATGTCAATTGAAACGAGAAAAAGAGTGTTGAGATGCTACATAGAACCTGTACTTTTATATGGATGTGAAGCGTGGACAATGAGCAGTCAGGCTGAAAAACATCTGATGGCTGTAGAGATGTGGTTTCTGAGGAAAATGCAAAGAATACCATGGACAGCCAGAAAGACCAATGAACAAGTTCTTCAAGAAACAAATGAAGATCGTAAATTGATTAGAGAAATTAGACGTAGACAGTCAAATTATTTTGGGCATGTTATGAGAAGAAATGGATTGGAGAACTTGGTGACGACTGGTAAGATCGAGGGGATCAGACCAAGGGGAAGACCTAGAAGCAAGTACCTGGATGGCTTGGCCTTGTGGCATGGTCGAGACAGAAACAAGGAGCTGATCCACGACTCTGGTGATCGAGTGAGATGGCAGAACATGACCGCCCACGCTTACCGGCATGGCACATGATGGATGGATTCAGGGGTACAAAATGTGATGATCCTAATACTTTACAGACCTACAGCAAGTTTCTGTTTCAGGACGTGTTTTGTCCTATTTGTTCTTTTTTAAATTGTGTTTTATTATGACTTTATTTTTGGTAAGAGATACTAAATGAATTAGGTAAGATATTTTAACATACAATAAAGTATATATTGTGTCTTGTTGTTTTTTTTCCATTGTAGTTATGTTCTGCTTTTGGCATCTATAGCAGAATGTTCCAAGACAGAATAGATTATCTAAACATGTGGACTGAACCAAGGACTACAGCAAATATACTTCAGGTTGATACCACAAATAAGAACACAGAGAACCACAATAAAGCGGATGTCTTCAATACCAGACCCTTCATTGCCATCACCATAAAGTTAATTGTCATTGGGCAGTTATATTATAACCAGTGTCAAGAACCTAAAGAGCACCAGGGTAAATGCTGAAACTTATACTTCCATTCACCAACTTGTGATTGAGGCTGGGAACTTCATAAATGAAAATATATAACATGAACAACTGAATATTTCATCATAGGGTAAGACTCAGCACCTAGAGTAAAGTAATGTAGTTCTGATTACCAGGTCACATATCCCTAACACATACATAACTTTTGATGCAAACTACACAGAAACACTAACACAGAAGTACATCATGGACACTATGTAAACAAAGGTGAAAGGAAGTTACAGTGATGGTTCACTTTTGAGGCACACACAAAACTTACCCACAGCTGTGGCAGTTAAAGTGATACGGATGATACGGTTCACCTTTCCACTTGAGATGTCCCCCATCAATAATAGAACTGTACAGCAGGTAAAGAATATGATGAAATAATGCTGTAACAGTGATTTATAGCAAAATTCTCAAACACACAACTTGTATGGTATCCTTGTCCACATAAGATGTCCCCCTTTTATGAAGTAGTTTGAAAATGTGTCCGGAGTGTGACTTCTGTATACTATCAGTAACAATACAATCATTTATACAAAATTTTTACTTGTTCCTTTCAGCAACTTCATACTTTTATTAACGTTCCTCTGGCTGTTGGAAACTCCTTAAGCATACTCTTTGAAACATCTTTCAGCTGCACTGTCACAGTGTTAATAACATTATCCGCTACCTAGAATTGGTGTCCTTTCAGTATCGTGACATGGTGCAGTAACACGAAAATATTAGGTGATGCCAAGTCAAGAGAAAAATGGTGAATGTTCCAGGCAATTTTCTCTTCACTAAATTTTCTGCCGACAAGAATGTTCCATCATACTCAATGTTTTCATTATTTATTGAGATATGTGGTTGGCCGCTGCATGGATCAACACTAGCACTAACACAGAAAGTACTTGTTGCAGTTGAAAACTTGCAATTTTGCGTGGATCAACACTAGCACTAACACAGAAAGTACTTGTTGCAGTTGAAAACTTGCAATTTTGCGTGGATCAACACTAGCACTAACACAGAAAGTACTTGTTGCAGTTGAAAACTTGCAATTTTATGTGGATCAACACTAACACTAACATAGAAAGTACTTGTTGCAGTTCAAAACTTGCAATTTTTTCACTGCAGTATCATGATTGGATGATTGGAAGGAGAGGCAGGGATTCAGCAGCACGAACATGGACACAGGACACTGCAAACACCTTGGACATGAGGGTGCATTAGGTGGAAAAACCGGTACAGGATCATGAAACTTTTCAGCATTTCTTAAGCTATTGTGATAAGATACATAGCATTATCAGATAAGGGTAAAAACCTGTCTGCTGTGCAAGTTGGGCACATAAAAAATAAAATGGCAGTTGACAGTTGCAAAGAGTAGGCCATAGAACCCTGATGCGGATTGACTCCTAACCCCCTGGATGGCAGACATGTGTCTAGTCACCAACGCTACCATGGCTCTCTTTTCAGTATTTACTAGAAGAAAATGAATTTCCAGTAGGGCAGTTTTGTTCACCACTGTCAACAGAATAAGCAATAAATGGATTTTGATTATTTCTTATCTCTGATAGATCAAAACATTTTGCTTACCATCTATTACATGCATATGGAGGCAAATTGACACAATTATAATAATTACTGTAATAGCAACAATGAATGAATCTCATATGCAGAAAAACAGTGACAAAGTAATAATGTGAAAATAGTCAAAGGCAGAGAGTATGGAGGAGAGAGATCAAATGAATGAGACAAAAGAAAAATAAGAAAAAGTAACAAAGTTGGGAAAGAGGGGAGAGAGGGAGGGAGGGAGAGAGGGAGAGAGAGAGAGAGAGAGAGAGGAGAGAGAGAGAGAGAGAGAGAGAGAGAGAGAGAGAGAGAGAGAGAGAGAGAGAGAGAGAGAGAGAGAGAGAGAGAGAGAGAGAGGCAGAGAGACAGAGTATCTTCTGAATATAACCACAGAAAACTTACTGGCACTTGAAACAAACATATTTCCCCAGTCCTTTGGCTTTTTCCATAGCATTGCAGTCCTTGCACAGTGCCCTGTGGTGATACACACCAACATACAATAGTACATTATTATTTAAAATATTGTTTGCTCTTTACTTTGATGTTCCTATTCTATCTTATCTAAGATTTTTACTAGGGCTATACCATCTTGGATAGCCATCTTGGATAATTCATCTATAATTTGTCTGTTTCCACAGCAGCAGCCACATCCCAGGCAGCAGACTCAACATGACTGGATAAATCAGGTGAGGGTAGCTGGCAGGTCTAATAAACACCCAGTTATCTTAGAGCAGTGGTTCTCAACCAGTGGGGAATTCACCCCTAGGGGGGGGGGGGGGGGGGGAATTAAGATTATTTCAAGATCACGTTAATACATGAACCAATTACTTGATATTGTTTTTACCTCCGTGCTTTACAGTTCTGTACTTCTCGCCCTTCTGAAATTCGCTTTATAATGTAAGTAGACCTGCAAATCACGTTAATGTATACTGTGTAGGGTGGGGGGGGGGGGGGGGGGGTTTAAAGGAGGAAATATGAACAAGGTGCGGGAGGGGGGGGAAATGACATTCTGAACATATGGTGAAGGATGTCATGGGCCAAAACGGTTGAGAACCCCTGATCTAGAGCATGGTCTACCAAAGCATGTAAAGTCTTAGACCTGGCAAACTGCATGTAGTATCAATAGTTCATGAGACTATGTTTTCCCCCACTTTCTCTCTACTTTTTGAGCAAGGAATATATACTCCACTTTCCATAGATCTTGAGAAGAAAATGTCTACACACCTTCCTTGGTTCTTGACAAAACCTTCATCATGCCAGAATCCTGGCACAGACAAAACAGCGGAAACACTCAGGATGCCAGGATGCATTCATGGCCTTGATGACACGACCACTGATAAACTCACCTAGTAGAAACCCAAGTAAATAATGTCATCATCAATCATAATCTATATCATCATCATCTTTATTAGCAAATTTCACACATTTTTTAGGCTTCTTTGGTAGCAACGATCATTACTGCATTTGAATTTCTTGCAGGAAGCCAGAAAATATGTACTTCAATACAGGCGTTATATATATTTAGATTCAATATTGGGGGTCTCAACAGTAAAGCTGTTAAGCCACCTGCCTCATGCTCTGAAGGTCATGTGATCATTTCCAGATTGTCATTTGGTTTACGAGTGTAATTTACTTGGAGATGTCTGGGGATCATCACTGGAGCTACAGAGTTAGTGCGTCAGCAGGTCACTCTGCGAGCCATAAGGAATAAAACCTGGTTGCAATGAAGTTGATCCTCACAGCCCTTAACTCCATTTAAACAGACACATTATAAAGTTCTTTTTCTTCTCAACTAGTTAGTTAGTCAGTTAGTCGCAGTTCCAACTTCACAGCAAAGAGTCGCCTCACAATGATCTGTTCCTGTGCCAGTGAATATCACACAAAATGCTCCTCAATGCCTCAGTGAAACAGACAAGAATCTCGACAAACAATAGCCTGCACAGAGTATACACGCATAAGGCCTCTGCCAGAATGCCAACACAAAAGTCCGCCACGAAAAATACAGTTCATCGTCGAGTCACTAGAAAACTAGCAGTCACACATTACTGCATAATGCAATAACCCAGTTATTTTCTTCTCAACTAGCTTCCAAATAAGCAAATCTATGTCTCCCATAAAGATGACTCTTTCAGGCTTCTGTCATCTCTGTACAGTTATTCCTTCAGCAGACTGCAAGTCATGCTTCCACTCTGTTCCTCTCCCAGAGCCCACAGCCTCAGAATTTATTGCTTCCCACTCTTGTAGTGCTTTCTCTATCACTTTAGATAGCATTAAGGCCACTAATTCACTGCTAGGTAAATTTCCCTATGTATAGCCCGAGAACACAGTTTGACCTGTGTTTAGAAACATTTTGCTTGCCCCATTCTATCTTGTTTCACAAAATGCTAATCTTACAATATTTAATTTCCTTTACTACTTATGCTCTTTTCCTCAATTCATACATAGTTCTAACATTCAATGTGCCAATTCTGGAGTGCCAATTGTCCTAGGTGACTGGAGGTAAGTCACCAGTCCATACTTCTTACAGACATCTCTGCATTGTGAGTATTTCATATGGACTGGGTTGAATTTGTGGTATGCCCCTGATAGAATTTACCTTTCAGTTTTTTTTATTCTTCCAATTTTACAGCAAGTTTACTTAACTGTGGACACCTCATTTGGTTCCCTCTACATGTCCAGTGCAGGAAGTCATACCTACGATATTCTAATCATTAGCAGCTCTAATAAACACAAACTTGCCAAAAGTGAATCTTAACTTATCAAATGTATTAACTTACCACATTTGCCACAGCTGGGGCGAACAGTACACAGAAGTCGTGCTCACAGTACTTTCTGTCTTCAAACTAGGGAAAGCACATGAAGAAATCACATATCAGATACTGATGGGAATCTAAGCAAATAATCCACAAAGCAATGGGATGTAACAGCATAAGTCGAATGTGTCACACAGTGGAACATATAGACCCTGTTATAGTGCTTTACAGTGAGAGTTTAACAGAAAAATAACAATGAACAAGTTACAAGTACATCTGTAATTAAAACAGATACAATTAAAAAGTGATTCAATGAAGTATTTACCTTGCAGATCTAAAGAACTGTGCCAGGACATTTACTCTATTCTACTGTCACATTGTAATAAATCATCACAGATTGATCGAGTTATGTTGCACTGTTTTGTCAAGCCTGTGGCTCAGTACATCCAACTTCGACAAGCATATTTCTCCATAGCCTTTGACTGTTCCCAGTCTACCTAGAAGGCAGCCGATGTATGTCTCTCTTCTTGTCTGGTTCCTATCCCTTGACCTGTCTGACATGGAAGACCCTACAAGTAGCTACCCTACCATCGGCATAGCTCTTGAGGTCATTGTAGTACTCAAACCCCTCTACGTTGGTGGAGACATGGCAGAGGGGCATTGTAACAAAGTATATATAGTTGGAACTAGCTGCAAATATACTAAGCAAAAGATTTAACACAAGGCTGCTTTAAGAAATCATGAGACAGAAAGGACTGATGTAGCTAATCACTGCCTCTTGTGCTCCGAGTCATAAAAATCAAACTTTGAAAGCACAAAGAAGTCAAGAAGACACATATAAAAGAAAGATTGGAGAAATTTTAAATACTGAACCCTAGGAGGGTACCGTCCAAACAGAGAAACCTGGACTAACACAGCAGTTTTTGCCCATGATGTCTATGAAGGTTTCCACTCAATATTAAAATTTGTAGCGGCGATTGATCTCGAGGATGCGTACCACAGAGTACCGTTGGATTTTTTAATGTTTCAGCTTCTTGAACTCAAGATAAGTCCATTCCTTCTTAGCTGGATCGCCGCAGCCCTCTTCCAAGGGAAAGTAGTTTTCAGATGTGGCAGTTGGACTTCTGAACCAACAACAATATATCCGGGCCTGCCACAGGGATCACCATTATCTCCAGTGCTTTTTAATGCCTACACTGTGAGAATTACCAGCGAGCAGATTACTGTACCGGGGAGGACATTGTGATATGCCGACGATGTGTTAGTGTATCATCAGGGTAAGGATAGAGATCGGGTTGCTATGAAACTACGAACAGAACTAAATCGCATAAGCACTTGGTGTATGGAATCTGGGGCAATGGTCAACCCAACGAAGGCAGCAGTAACATGGTTTTCTTTGAATAACCATAATATCAACACACCAACACCAACTGTAAATCTATGTTCAGAGACTGTGGGAAGAATGCAGGCAATGAATTACCTGAGGATACGTTTTGATCGAAGCCTTGCTTATAATGAGCACATAGACCAGATAACAAAGGCCAAGCGGGGTTTGGCTGCGATGCGGGTGATGGCGGCGGAAAACTGTGAGCAGTGCCATCTATGTCTTCTTTAAGAGGGTCTGGTTATTTCTGTTTTTGAGTATGTGATGTCGATCCTGACTCTCAGCCGTAAGCAGATGGAAAGGATGGAAAGGATACAGAATGAAGCTTTGTGTATTATTCTTGGATGTACAAGAGATACAGCATGCAGGGCGATGCACTACCTTCTTGATTTTCCAACCATTGGGGACAGAATACAAATTTGCAGAGCATGCGCCTACCTCAGTGTCAATGCAAACACAAGCATCCACTATATAGTAAAATTAAGAAGGTAAAGGGCAGCAGGTTAAAAAGAGGAAAGTCGTGGATGGGTCAAGCAGAAGACATTCTTTAGCAGGTGTGTTCACTGGCGAGGAGTGGGTACAAGTGCCAACAGATGTCTGTACGTCCTTTACAGTTTACACCCAACTAGACAGGAAATGCAGACAAGAAAATCCGGCTGCTGTGGAGGCGGAAGTACAAGCGTTGATCTTCAAGAATTCGTTAGACGGTGATGCTGTCATCTACACAGTTGGGTTGGTCGTTCGACGAGTGAGAAGTTCATGGGCCTTTCCGGATCAGGCCAGAGGGAGAATTGTGAAGGAGGATTCTGGTGCTTTTGCTTTGACCATAGTAGCCTGATTATGGAGGTCATGGCAGTAAGTAAAGCAATAACATGGCTCGAGACACAGACATTCACTAGGGCATGTTTCCTTAGTGACTCAGTGAATATGCTCAAGAAGATAGAGATGGGGTGGATCCGATGAGAGTGGTTGCTGTCTCTGGAGCGGTCTCAGGCTGGCAAAGATTAGTTTAATTTTTGTGCCAGGGCATGCAGGTGTACAAGGAAATGAGATGGCTGACAAGCTTGCAGGTAAGGCTACTGTGGAAGGCAGGACGAGCCATAGACCAGGCTGACATTTTGAATGCTTTACGAGAAGTAAGTAGTTCGCAAGAACCAAGTGATGACTGTGAATCTACAACCATGGTCAGGATGCGAGAACAGCAAATTAAAATATGGCCAAACAAGAACACTATGCGGGTAGCCAAAGAAGATTAATAAACCAATAAAGAACTGGTTTTGTTTGCCGCCACACGCTGCGAGATTTACTGAGTGGATCCGAGCACTTATAGACTGAATGGTCTGATGTGCAATGAGGATGATCTGTCAACTAATTAACTAACTAACTAGACGCCTACAATGAGAAATATTATCTCCTAATTAATGTGTGCTCGTGTGTGAGTCTAAGGCCAGGAAAAGAGGCTTTTCCTGAGATGTAATTAAATTAGTTTCTTTCACTGTGTCTAAATAAGCCAGCATTGTAAGTAAATGTAAAGCACCCTTTCAAATGCCTTGAAGCACTTGGGTATATGGTGTAAGCCGCACATGTTTATAGACCAATCAACACTCAATGGGTGTTGTGTCAGTATCACACCGGCCACTTTTACTTCCCACGACACTGTCTGTTTCTGGCAAGCTAGCCAAATGTGCTATATCAGGACAGCATTGTGTTTTACACATCTGAAGGACTACTGTTTTTATGCCTTTGGCTGTCGTTCTTTTTGGGCTGTGTTAATCTTCACTCCCAGTTCCTGCATTCTGGACACAGATCGATTCATATCCATTGAAATCTTCAAATCTTGGCGATTCTCTCAAGGCTGAAAGATGTGCAGCTTTCTTAATATTTTTTTGTAAATTTTGCATGCCCTTTGCATGATGTTGTGATCAACCCCAATCACAGGTTGATTTACGAGGAAATTTTACATTCTATAGTCTGCCATTGCTTTCTGAACGAGAAGTATACACACCTCAAAAAACCTGCCATCAGGAAAAGGCTGGAAGCACTGGGCACATCTGAAAGTAAGAAAGAAAATAAATAAACAATAGGATATATTTTTAAAGGAATGCAAATGAATAAATGAGCACATCTTGAAGTAAATAAATAAACTATATTACATTTTAAAGATCATGTAAATAAATGAGTAATTTATGTAAAAGAAAATAAATAATAAATAAAATTTGAAAATAAGTAAATAATGAACATATCACATTTAAATTAAAAGTAACTAAATAAACAATAAAAAAAAAAGATTTTCCTCTGTATGGACAGAGAAAAGTACTGTTTCACCTGTGTATAGAAGCTTTTAGGCTGCTCCTTTATGGGCACACCTAAAAACTCTGTGGCAAGGGGGTTATGGAAGCAGTTCGTAATCCCACATATCTCGTTTGAATCACAGGATTTGGGTGATTTGGCAGCAGACCGCCTTACATTGGTTTTTTATGAATGGTATGGGTGCCAGCTGTTCAGAAAGCAATGGCAAACTTCTGAACATAAACTTGCTCAGGAATCACGAACAGCTAAAAAATGCTGGGGTTGACTGCTACGTTCTGTAATTGATATGCAACTAACCTTAAAAACATTTTGCTAGTGGACAGGTGGACCAATTGTGTTGGCAGCGAGGGGGAATATGTTGAGACAAAACACACAAAATTTCTGGTTTGCACTATTGTAAAAATGTTATTTGTAAAAGTCCTGTTACTTAATGACTTCCCTTAGTGTGTTCGCACACACACGGGCAGGCGTGTGTGCGTATGTGTGTGTGTGTGTATATATATTCAGACAACAATGTACTTACACAAAACAATAGGTGTGCCAGACCTGGCCACTAGAGTTGACAATCTGCTCATCCATGGTGAAGCCATCATTACACCGCTGGCACATTGCAACACCTAGCGACATGGTGCTACTGCAAGAAAACACAGACAAGATCACATAAATTAACTAACTGTTATTAGCTTTCTTTTCATTAATGTTTTGAAGTTTATCTTAACATAGTAAAAGAAAAGGTCCTTATTACACGCCTTTCAGGCACATTTGGCGTACTGTGCTAGACTCATATTTTTATAGACCAATCGTCACTCGATGGTTGATGGGTCAGTATTGAGCCAGCCATCTTTACCTCCTGAGGCATTACCTGGTACCCATTTTAGGTAGGCTGTACCTGGGAGCCCAGATCAATTTTAAAATCTGCCCTGATGCAGATTCAAACCCATAACCACAGGGCTGGCAAGCAATTGTCCAGCCACAATGCTACCACTGCCCTTAAAGTCAACAATGCCAAGTGTGAAATTAAATGCTGAATCAACAAATATTATGCCTACCTGTCTCCAATCACAGCAATGCTGGAATTATTTGAAACAGCATCTTCTTCAATGGTAGCCCCACCATCTAATTCTTGTCCATCTATTAGAATTTTTACACCCGTTCTTTCCATTTGTTTTACAACAGAAAGCTCTATCCCAAACTAGTGTAAGCAATGGCAACACAAATTAAAAGTATCCCCAGCCGTGTAAATTAATGGTTTCAATCCTATGCTACTGTAGCTACCAGGCAAAGACATAAAATATCCCTGGCTTCTGAAGTATGTCAACTGAGAAAGACAACTCCCACATGTATGTGTGTATCTCCAGCCTGAACACTATATTAGGCAAACACTTAAATGGTGAAGATCCCTTTTATTAAGTGGATTTCAAGTCAAGGGGGTTACTGTAAGATTGAACTTTGTTAAAGCTTGTATGAATTCTGTTCTTTCATTGTTTTTCCACCCACATATTAAAATGTTTACAGAAACAAAATGAAATGCCGCCGTAAAATTCTTTACAACTAAATTAAAGACAATCAACTTCAGATACTCTCCATCGGTGGGGGAATAGCCAAAGTTTTCACATGTATTTTTAAAGGCAAATTTTCATTTATTCAGCTACAATAAAGCAATTAAAATCTTAGGGGCACCTTTGGGAACGTTCCAACTCTCTCTCTCTTTCTCTCTCTCTCTCTCTCTCTCTCTCTCTCTCTCTCTCTCTCTCTCTCTCTCTCTCTCTCTCTCTCTCTCTCTCTCTCTCTCTCTCTCTCTCTCTCTCACACACACACACACATACACACCACACCCAAAATATAGTAACACATTATATCTGGTGTGTATGGAGACCAACTGAAGAGCTAGAAATGTTAGTAATTGGTCTGTTTCATTGTGACTGAATAGGTCAGAATTCTCTTATAGACATGTAATAGAATAGTTGACGAACTTTCATAATCAATTTACCGCTCTTATACTTTGTTACAATTTATCAGGTGATGTAACAAACACCCTTTCTTGCCATCCTTTCCACCTCCAAATTAGAGAAATAAATGTCAGTGACCTTTTGTTACCAAGTTTGTGTGTTGAAGAAAAAAATACTGCACCGTTTTCAAAACATGCATACAATCACCATAAAAGAAACTTTTTTTCCAACTAGTATGGCTCTGTGGTTGACCCAGCATTGTCAAATAAGGGAGGGACAAGGGACTCTTTTCCACGCTTTGAGGTGTATTGGGTATATGCCACCATCCCCCCCCCCCATGTTTATAAACCAATCAGCATTCGATGGATGATGTGATGTGGCCAATATCATCCCTGCTGTCTTTATCTTCCCAGAAATGTCCTGGTACCCATTTTAGGCTGGGTCGACCTGGGAGACTGCCAACATTTACCTCGATGGAGATTCAAACACATTAGCCAACAGCAAGTGTGCTAGCCACTGCTCTGCCACGGCTCCTGTAGCAAGAAGTGGCTTACTGTATATTTAGCTATAAATGCTTGTCAATTCCAGTGGTCTGCACTAAGGTATGTGAAGACAATCTTATCTGGCATAACAACAAAAGTGCCGACAATAGCAATATCAGTTGGCCTGCTTCTTATCAATAAAAGATAGATCCATAACAGATAATGCTGCTGGGGTGTGAAGCATCAGACCTTCACATATTCTTAGCCATGACATAATCGGGTGAGTCAACAGCAAAGCTGTACTGGTCAGACAAAGAACCCTGCCACTGTTGAGGATTTAACATGGGCCACTATCTTAGTCAGCAAACACATTAACCACATTGCTACTAGACCTTACCACAAAAAACACGTTGCAAATAACATTTATTTTAATAAAAGGTATAGGTAGTCTCATAGCAGATACTGTCATTGTAGTGTGACATGTTGTGCTGTCACATATTCTAGGCTATGACATATGAGGCAGGGTGGCCAGTTCCATTCCTCACCACTATTCGTTCACACACAATTCCCAGAAAGTTCTGAAAATTGTTTGGGACTTATTGTTATCAGAATGGGTCAACCCCAAAGCCATTCTGCTTGGAAATATAACCGGCACCACTGTCTTGGCAGGCAAACACACTAACCAATATGCCAACACTGCTCCTTTAATATATTACTTCTATAAAAGCCTGATGAATGAAGTTGAAAGCAAAATTTGTTATATTTAGAGAAGAGACAAAAAAGCAAGTGGTAAGTACAAAAGCATGCGCTAACCACCGGAACATCTGCATCCACTTAAACACTAAAACGTCACTATGCCAGCGGTTCTTAGCATGGAGGTCAATAGCCCCACCACCAAGGGATATGTTGATAAAATAGTGGGTCTATTTACTTCACTGAGTGTGAAAGGTTTTTACTTGTTTTGGTTAACGATAATTTTTACTGCATATAGGTATCTCTACAGGTGCTCCAATCTCTTACCATAGATTATACAAGGAGACTCTCAATACAGTGCACAAACTCTGCAGCAGTGGCAATGATCTAAATGTGTGTATACCAGAATTATTTATGATTTAAATATTCTTATTATGGGTAGGATTTTTACTTTGAAATTTAGCCTGGACAGTGGCATATTCAGTCTACTCTATTTTATACCGTTAAAAAAGAAACGCAACATTTCTGGCGTTACATTATAAAAGATATTCTCTGATTGGACATCAGTCAACCTATCAACTGTGTCCATCTGGTCATTAACTTCTCGTGGTTACCTTAATTGTACTCACCACATGATTTGGGAGGTCATGAAAAAGGTCAAGGTCTAAACAACATTTTTGACAATAACTCATGACAGGTTCATGATAATCCTGTGAAACTTACTGAACACAAAACTCTCTGACCATATTATTGAATGCCTATAAAAAATTGACGCTCCTCAAATAAATTCAGTTGAAAATTCAATGCGCAAGTAATGCTCATCTCACTACAGAACAATGGCTTATCATCATTGGACTTACAGGCTGGACAGTCACAAAATGTAGTAGCCAGATAAATTAATTTGGTTAGAAGCCCCATTAATCGCCTTTGGAGGCGATTTCAAGAAACTGGCTCAGTGACAGCCGCCCGCACAGAATCACAACTGCTGCCAAAGACCGCTTCATATGGCTGCGTCACCTTAGGAATCAATTTGCATCTGTGTCCTCCACAGTCAAGTCAATGCCAGGAGCTCGTCAAATCTCAGATCAAACGGTCAGGAACTGGCTGCACGACGCTGGTCTTTGGGCTAGAAGACCCTACAGAGGTCCTGTTCTTACAGACTGGCATCACCAGAACCGACTGCAGTGGGCGAATCAGCATCATCAATAAAATGTTTGTACAAGTTTGCAATTGAAACTGCAATGATGTTGCATTTCTTTTTTTGAACAGTATATGTCAAACTGCCGGGAGTTTTAACATGTGCACTGGTACATTAGAGTTTGACTTCTGTGATTATTTGGGAGGAAGCTATGCACATTGAAAATGTGAGAATCCTTGTTTTAACTCGACATCCCGTCCTGGGCAACTTGTATCATGCATGAACTCCACTTGAAGAATGCAAAATGTGTAGTGACATTAGTTGAGAAATTGCCTAATGCAAAGAGGCTAGCCAAAAGCAGTTATTCTGACACCTGACTTCATTATCTCCATGGCTTTCTATGGCTATGGGTGGTCAGAATGTGGAATGCAGAGACTGAAACCATCATATGAACACAGTGTGTGTTAGATTGCTAGTTACATGTGTGAGATTGTAGATTGATTGTTTACAAGTGCCAAGATGATATTCTTTAGTATAAAGTATTCAGAATATCCATCAGCTGTGTTGTTCCATTATGACACGAAGAAGTTTATGCTATATTCACAAGAAGAAGAGACTTTAAAAGACTAATCATTTAGTCTAACATAGGTATTTACATCTGGTTTTATAGTTGTTGGAGACAATTCACAATAGTGCTCAAACATACCGCTACTTTCAAATAAATCCACCACTAGACTAAATTTGATTCAGCTTTCTTGTTTAATACAATCATGTGGCATCTGACCAACTGTGAAAAGGTTCAAGGACTTTGCCTGACCACCAAAGTAGCCCATGACACAAAAAGAGTTAAGTATTGGTGCATGATAAGGCAGATGTGGCCAGGGCCCTTTGGAATCATGTGTATAGTGCAGAAGAACGGATATATTATCAAAGCCTGGTGAGAATGGTGCTGCAGGGAGTGACCAGAAGATCTCGATGACACACAAAACTCAGAGGAAAGGCCAGAAAAATCGACAACTCACTACTTTAATGATGATAATATAAGTGGAGTACAAACTACAGCACAAAGGTGCCAGAGGTGATGTATAATCAACACACGTATTTAACTTTAGTATTAAGAGAAAGGTAGTATCATCATCATCATCATCAAGGGCCCTGCCAGCTAGCATAGGCGTTCATGTCCCTCCACAGATCCTGGTCTTTGGTGTTCTGGATCAATTCTGCTGATGACATTCCTCCATGCCACCATTTCAATCCATCCAGCATCATTTCTCTTGGTCTGCCTATGCCTCTCTTCCCACTGATTTTTCCAGCTGCCACAATTTTCTCCAATGCCTGTCTTCTCATCACATGATCAAAGAAACTGTTTGTCTCTTTCTTATTGTTGTATATAATGTTCTAGTTTCATTAGCCTCTTTTAGGCAATCATTTTTATTTACTCTGGCAGTCTAAGGAATTCACAACAATCATCTCAGGAACCACTCTCTGTTGCTTCTAAGTTCTTCCTAATTTGTTCATTTATATTCTAAGATTCACTGCCATACAGAAAAACAGGTTCTATATAGATTTCGGCACTCTCTTTCTTACATGCAATTATAGTAACTTACTACATAAGATACCTTCCATTTTCTGAAATGTAGCCTTTGCTTGCGCTATTCTGTTCTTAATCTCTGTTGTGCATTTTCCATCTGATGAAATAAATGCCCCTAGGTATTTAAAGTTATCCACTTTGTTAAGAATTTTCCCTTCTATTTCTATTACACATTTTGGTGTCACCTTTTTCTTTGATATCATCAATGTTATTGTTTTCTTGATATTCAAGGAGGGTCCTTTCCTTGCACTCTCTGTTACAACAACGTCCAACAATTGTTGTAAATCTTCTGCATTAGCTGCTGTCGTGAAGTGCCGCCTTAACATCCCAGAATATTTTTCTCGGTCTCCAAATTTGAGAGGCCAAATTGAGAAAGAATGAATTAATCAAGCTACTCCAAAATTATCTAGTCGTGAGGTAAGATTATTCACAAAAAGCCTCTAGCCATGACGTAAGCTTGCAGATGGCAAGTAAAATGGCAACTAGATAATTAGTATACACCTTGGGAAACTGCTGACCCAGACATGCTGAATCAACAATGAACTGGGCCATGGACTGTGTAATTAAAACCGACCAGGCATGACACCTGATAAGCAGGGGTAGAAAATCGCCCAGGTGTAAACAACATTGACACAGGGAGAGATAATAGCCCCAGGGCGGTAAACAAGCCCCGTCCACTCGGACTGGCAGACTCAGGAAGGTGTGAAATCACTGATAAGACTCAGTGGGCTAATAATGGTCAGACCCACAGGTGGGAAGGCTAGTGTGCATGCAGAAAGAATTTTTATGACTGGACAGACTTGGAGTTAATTGCAATTAACGTCAGGAGGAGATAAGAAGAATTTATGAATGGAATTCCTGGGAGATAAGTGTCTACTGCTAGGCTAGGTATAAAAACCCCTGCTAGACTTTTCCCCTTTAGATTAAGTCTGACTTCAGAACAGGTAGGAACTATCTCAATGTCTGTAGTCATACGCATGATTATTATGTTAGATTTCACTACAAAAGTTATTTCTTAGTTACTGATTTTCAGTCTATATCTGATCTAGGTTATTGCAAGAACTATCATTGTCATAGATTACTTGAGTGTTCTTTCTAAGTTCTGTGTTCAATATCATATTGCTTTAAAGTGTTATTCTTCTGAGAAATAGAGCCTTATGTGAGACAGATCTTGTCTGGGTATACTTTTAGGTGTCTTGGTAGATGCTTGTCATTTCTTTGTACACTATCCTAGTTGCTTTTTGGTGTGTGCATTTGTTGTACAGAATATAGTCAACTGACTATTTATTTAATTCTTACAACAGCAGTAACTAAGTGGTAACTTCAATTAGACATTGTATATCTCATTTTGTAGCTATACAATATTAGTACTCATTAATAATGCCTAATGCTATTATGTTGAATATCATTAGATGTCCATCTTGAAGTAATATAATGTTTACGGATATGTTGGATGTATGTATGTGTAATTTCATAAACTAACTAGTGCGTTATGCTATGATGTTAAAGTATCATACTATGTCTAGTTTAATCAATATGTTTATGTGTATTGGATGTTTGATATATTGATTTGTCATATGCAAACCTACCAGTATGAAGTGTTATGCTATTGTCTGCGCAGTGACACATTGGCCAATGATTGTGTTGGAAGCAGAGGTGTAATGGTACAGACATTACCCACAATTGGTATAGGGTGCTAAACTTTCTCAGGGTATTGTGGGCGTGCGTCCACGGTAATGCATGGAAACCTGGCACAGCCACTGGTCACGGCTTGCAAGCCCGGATGATCAGGCATTGTTATAATACCCTTACCGACCCTGTGAGCTGCTAAACTAACATTGGACGGAGCGGCTGTACGACACAGAATTTCTGTATTAGCGACATGGACATGGGGCGGCAGAAATGTAATCATTACAGGCGTGTGAGACAATTGAAAAGCCCGTCCCCGACTAAGACAGTAGGAGGGAGAAGGAGGATGGTGAACACAGTAGAGCTGGAAGATAAACTTGGCCAGACTGGTCATTGTATATGTTTGTGTTATGATATGTTTTAATTAGGATTGCGCTGATGTAGAACTGATATAACACATTCTTGACTTTCTTTCAAGCTCTCACAAGGAGCACCTATGTTATAGATCTCAAGAACGAGTTATGACTAGGGAGAGCCAGGACTGGCAGTCGTCAGAATACCGGCAAGCTGTTCTTTTTTGAGTCTACTGGAGAGTGGGGATCTGGACCACAGTTCCAGATAGATGAAGTAACAAGTAAAGTTACGTAATGTTTCTCATCACAATATGTTATATGATTTTATCAGTCTCATATTGACAATCATCCTATGTCTATGATTATGATTAGTAAATAAATGTTGTAGTATTGTAACTCATAGTTCTCTCGTTATATTTTAATTCCAATTGTGCATACGTGTTGTTATGTACATTGGTGGGGGCTCACTTACACACCAAGGAAAGGAGCAGTCAGGGAGAAAACCTGTACTGAGATAGTCGTCTATACTCATATACTTAGACTTAAAACATCTATCTTAAGCTAACCTTCTCTTTCCCATTCCTTGGCGAATATTCAGCACAGTTCATTTCATTTTGTAACGAGCCACTTAGAGCTGTACGTTGGATATTCAGGGCTTAATCTGTAGTTCAGCCATATAGATTTTGTCCCTAGTCAGTTTCTGACTATTTGGGGTTGCTCGCTAGTGAGTAATACTTTAATCTAGCAGGTGGGGCACCCCGACTTCTGACAGATTGGGCTTCTCGTCCGGGATTTGAATTCGTACTTCTTGCTTTCAATAGACTCCGGTACTAGACCCTAGACATATGAGTTTTAAAAGTTAACTCTTGTAATCTTCAATCATCAAAATAGACTATCATCAAATGTAGCTACTTTTAGTTGAGGAAGTTGCAGAGTACATATATAACTTTTCAAAAGTATAACAGATAAGAACTTATGAGAAAACTACCATCATCTATCATTTATTGATAATTGTTTTAATTATTATCAATTAGTGTTACCATTCATCATTTAATGATAATTGGACACTTTAATCATATTTACATTGATGTGTTTGATGATTTAACTGCTTGACTGATTTGCATTTTATGCTAATATATGCCATGTTTATTTTGACATTTATGCAGTGCATTTTAATGTTTATTTAGGTAAATATTACTGTTGATTACTGTGTAGTATATCTCTCACACTTACTTCACTGCTGTCGCCAGGTACTACTTGAATATTATTTTCAGTTGTCTTTCACTGCTGAGGCTAAACTATACACATTGGATAGCGTAGACTGTCAGTAGTTAACTCTTGTCGTTCTAGCTTATATCTGATTTTTGATATATACATAGGGGCTTACCTGAATATAGTCATTAGCAATTATGTTCTTGCTTTACCGGAATCTTGAAGAGGATCTGAAGGCTGCGCGCAGAATTTCTCAGAGACCGCGAGAGGGTGGGGCATAAGAGAAGGCTTACAGGGAGAGCAACTAGAAACATATATCATAGCTGAGTTAGAATGGTGGGACCAAGAAGAAGATATTATGTTTAAGAAAATGATGAGTTCCTTGAAGCACAAGAGCGTAGCAAAACTGAAGGAGTAAAGATGGAGAAAACTCATATGGAAACAGTCAATGTAGAGAAGCTAACCTTTCTAGCGGAACATAAGGTAGGAGATACGGATGCTCACCCAACCAGGAAGGAAGGGACATCTTTGCCACCCACCGCAGAATCAGAGGTAGTGGACCGGGAACTACAGGTTCTCATTCGACCCAGTCCTAAACGGAAAAGAGGGAAGAAAAAACGTGCCAAGGGCACTTCAAACAGTCACAAACGTGATAACTGTTTGCACCACGGCAATAGTCGTTTAACTGCAGTACAGGACCTTCAGGAAAACCACTTGACTTCTATGAGAAATGAATCTCGAGAGAAAGAGGAACTGAAGACAACCTTTAATGAGGTCGCAGGCAGAGACCTAGCCGATTCTCACATTCCCTTCGGTTCACAGAATCAAGAAGTGGAATTACATCTGACTGAAATAGGGAGGAAGGAAGAAACGGAATCTCAGGTGAATTTGATTACTGCAACGCGGGAAGAATCAATAATTATCAGTTCAGATAATTTAACTGGTCCGCCAGTACAAGACTCCCAGGAATCTCATTTTACTTCAACGAGAGGTGAAACTCAAGAGGAAGATGACCTGAGGACATCTTTTAAGGAGGTCGGAGATCGAAAGGTAACCGACTTTATTATTCCCTTCAGCTCAGGAGAGGATGAAGTGGGATTAAATTTGACTGACAGAGGGATGAAGGACGACCCGGAACCCCTTGTGATCTTTGAGGCTGCAGCTCAGGAAAAGACACTAGACATCAGTTCAAATGATTTACGTAATGTGATGGATTGTTTAGACACCAGCCCATCACAGGATTTACCTCAACTGGACCTAGCCCATGAAAGCACGACCAGAGAGGAACGTCCAGACCAGGAAACATTTCCAGTTGTTATCTCACAGTATACCAGTTCGGAGACTCAGGAAACACAGGGAATTGTCATGAGCCAGAATATGGACTCTGATATTGTGCAGACAACAGTGTCTGTAGTTGCTAAAGAAGAAAATTCTTTGCACAAGATGGAGGAAGAAACGCCTATCATCTCATTAGCTGAAGTTATCAGGGAATTCCAGCAACAGGGACCTGAAGTAACAGAAGTCAAGAGTGGTTTGGAATCAACACTCTTAGGACTCAATCTACCCTTCAGTCAGGTCGATTTGATAGGAGTAGATCAGCTATTTGTGGATACTTCATGTAAAAGTAACTCCACATTATCGCCCTGGAGTAACTATGTTATTTCTCAAGGCTGGACAACTTGGCACACTAAATTTCCAATTTCTAGCACGGTTTTCACACGAAACTCTAATGCAGAGAAACTCAGCCCGTTAACTGATTATCAGGGGAAGAAACCGCGACACCGAGGAGGGACGATTGTTACGCCCGACTTTGAAGGAGGAAAGCGCCAGTTGAATGTATATCATGGGACCATGATGTGTAACATTATTCCTTTCAAAAGGAAGCTATTGATGGATCTGTTAAGAATCTATAAAGGATGGAGGAATATCACGGAGACAAGCTTTGCTGTGGCCAGCTTATGCGAGACTTCACTATGGGTACACCCTCGGCTGAAAGGAGTAAATCACGTGAGTGAATGGTGTAAAACAATCGCTGCCCAGAGGCGTAGAAGAATCCCGTTGATTGTGATCTTTCCCATTGGGGTAAAATTACAACCTTCTGACAATTACCGGATTTTACCAAGCTATTGCATGGAATCCCGGCCGAAAAACCAGGTACAAGGATCTATCCAGAGTATCTTTGGGGTATGGAAATGGGACGTTCTGTCTGCAGATGCAGGACAACCATCTGCCACAAGGAATATTGGAAAAACTTAGGCAAGAACAGAACGGGGGGA